>OX030948.1:139722197-139730922 GCA_943735915.1 Pherbina coryleti
GGGAACTGTTGCGAATTAATAATAAAAATTTGTTTCACTTCAAATTCAATTTTTGTTTTCTTTATTACCGTTAAGAACACTTTAAATTACAATTATTGTAGATAAATTTATTAAAATTTCCCAAGTAAATACTTAACAATCTCTATTCAAAATTCCTAAAGCAAGCAATCGATTGTCTACCTTAGGATTACAACTTAAAACGGAACTAACAATTCAAAATTGAAACTAAATAACCAAAAGAAATATATATTATCTTACTCATATAAT
Organism: Pherbina coryleti; assembly: GCA_943735915.1. NCBI lineage: Eukaryota > Metazoa > Arthropoda > Insecta > Diptera > Sciomyzidae > Pherbina > Pherbina coryleti. The sequence continues at coordinate 139,722,465 of OX030948.1, forward strand.
TATCAATTCGAAACCTCCCTCGGATCGAAGAGAAAAAAAAAATTATGATTTTTTAAAAAATGATTATAAGCAAATTTTCATATTGTTCATAAGACAAAATTATGATTTTAATAATTGTTTTAAGCAAATTTTCATATGGTTCATAAAACAAAATTAAGATTCTAAAAATTGTTTAAGGAAATTTTCATTATGTAAATATAAAAATTAAAAAAAAAGAAACTAATTTATCATGGAATTCCCGGGATCGAACCAGCGCTCCTGACGTGCAAGGCCGACGCCTTTACGTTTGCACCAACAAGTTGATTATAAAATTTATGGCTTATACCTTAATTGCTTCAACCGCCAGGTAGTTATTTATTCGTCTGCTAGATTTTTGGCCAGAATCTCCAACTGGGTGTAAGAATCCATCAAATCCAAATGGTGAGAAAATGGGAAAAACTTCAGAACATGGAGTCATATTGAGAAAACTCAGGACGCAGGATAATCTTGCACTTTGGAGATCCCCATTAAGACAACCCTTAAGTCTCCGGCATAACATTATCAATTGGCAATTAATTAGCCAATTATTGATGATAAAAAAAAGAACAAAAGCACTTTTCCGGAATTTATTATTGAAGAAAGGAATGATTCTTCGTTTTACTTTTTCAAAAGGAAAAATCAATACTACATTTTGAATATTACAATCTTTTTCCGATCTTTTTCCGATAACTTTCACGCGTAGCTCAATCTACCGTCGCCTTTCACAACTCTTTTCCAACTCCCTCTTCAAATGCTTCACATCTTTTCACGACCTGTCCAAATTAATACCTCATTTTTAGATAACGGGGGTGCTGAATCGCCTATTATCACGCCACTTACTAACTGCAATTATATACCAAAAACTGTGATGCAATATTATATAATTGAACATTTGTTCTCTATATGCTTCCATATATGCCTATCCTATATGATGATCTTATATGTTTTCCCAAAATCAATTAAAAAAAGATAGGTTAGGTTAGGTTAGAAGGGAGGGGCAACCTAACGTTGCCTGCACGGGGGCCTATTGGTCCATTGTGGTTCCCTATATCTGTGGTCCTAAAAATGTCAAAACACCTAAGTCTTGTTAGTCTCTGGAGCGAGGTTGGTTGAACCAACCGGTGCTCCGTATAAATTTGAAAAGATCCATCAGTGGTACATCTACGAGCTCCTGCAGTTCTCCGTACACTCTGCTTCCCATGTGGCGAAGTCGGCGTTGTTGGAGGTTAGGACACTCGCAGAGCAGATGTTTGATGGTTTCTGTTTCCTCGACATCTCCACAGCTTCTGCAGAAGTCTGGGTGCGGAATTCCCAGTCTCGAGGCCATTGTGCCTATACGACAGTGCCCCGTGAGGACTCCTACTAGGATGCGAGTTTCATTTTTACTCATTGAAAGTAGGGATTGGGTCCTTTTTTCGCAGAGTTTAGGCCATAGGTGGCGAGAGATAACACAGTCGTCCCTGTTTGACCAGGAGTTGTTTGTGTTATTTCTGGCTTTGTCATTCATTCTCTTCTTAAATTCTCCGATTGGAGCCATAATCGACCCGATCGCAGAACTTCTTTCCAGTTCTGAGCCCTCTCTTGCCAATCTGTCTGCTATTTCGTTTCCCTCTATGTCACGGTGACCGGGGACCCAGCAGATATTAATCTTGTGGGGAGGACTCATTCTGATGAGAGCTTGTCGGCAGCTCAGTACAGATTTCGAATTTGTTGTTTCGCTGCGGAGTGCTTTTATCGCAGCTTGACTGTCCACAAAGATTGTTATCCTTGATGGATTGATGTTCTTTGTTAGGATTGTCGTAGCCGCTTTTTCGATCGCGAAAATTTCTGCTTGAAAGACACTACAGTAATCTGGTAGTCTGTATGACAAGGATAATTGTAGTGCACTGCAGTAGACTCCGGCCCCCGTGCCATTCTCCATTTTGGATCCATCAGTGAAGATCTGGATGTCGTGTTCACTGAAAGGGTGGTTCGAATCCCATTCTTCTCTTTTTGGAAAGGAGAATGACATGTTCTGCCGAAACTCTATTTTCGGGTTGATGTAATCCGAGGTGGTAGCGAGATCCTCAGGACTATACTTTGTGAGTATAGAGGCATGTCCATGCGTCCAGTGCCTCCAAAGCTTAGCCTCCTTAAGTCGAAACGCCGCTTTGGTTGCAGTGGATTTCATGTACTCGTCCAGGGGAAGAAGGTTCAATATGACCTCCAAGCCTGCCTGAGGCGTTGATCGTTGTGCACCTGTTATTCCTAGACAGGCCAGTCTCTGTACTCTAGAGAGAGAGTTGAGGTAGCTTGTCTTCTCAGTGGCCTTCCACCATACAATCGAGCCGTAGGTTAGTATGGGTCTGACGATAGCCGTGTACATCCAATGGATGACATTGGGTTTCATCCCCCAATTGGTACCGAAGGTTTTCTTGCAGGCATAGAAGGCACTGGTTGCTTTCTTTATTCTTTCATCAGTGTTGCTTTTCCAAGTGAGCTTTGAATCAAGGATTACTCCGAGATATTTTGCTTTATTGGATAGCTGCAGGGTTCTGCCATTTATTTTTGGGAGGCAGAAATTCTCAATCTTGTTTCTTTTTGTGAATAGCACCAGTTCGGTTTTATCGGGATTGACCCCTAGTCCGTTTGGTACTGCCCACGCGACAGTTTCTTTAAGTGCTGTTTCTATCATGTTGCTGATGGTTGAGAGATGCTTCCCTCCCACCAGCAGTACGACATCGTCAGCATATGCTGTCACTTTAAAGCCTTTTTCGCTGAGAGTAGTCAGCAGTTCGTTTACAACTAGGATCCAAAGCAAGGGAGATATGACTCCCCCTTGAGGTGTTCCTCTTGAAGTTGTTTTCCTTGCTTTACTGTTTCCGATTTGTGTGTTGATGATTCTGCTTTTCAGCATTTCAACAATCCACTTGGTTATCTTATCTTCCACTTGTAGATTTTCAAGAGCTGCCCTTATTGAATCTGTGCTTACATTGTTGAAAGCCCCTTCGATATCAAGAAAAGCAGCTAGGGTGTAATCTTTGAAGTGGAGGTTTCTCTCAATTACCGAGACTACCTCGTGTAGCGCTGTTTCCACCGACTTACCTTTAAGGTAGGCGTGTTGTTTGCTACACAGGTTTCGGTCATTAAGGAACGATCTTATGTGTTGATCCAGAATTCTCTCTAATGTTTTCAGTAAGAAAGAAGAAAGACTAATGGGTCTATAATCTTTTGCGGTGGAGTGAGTAGCTTTCCCAGCTTTGGGTATGAAGACTACTTTCACCTCTCTCCAATTTACGGGCACATAACCCAGCCTTAGGCAACTATTAAAAATTTTTAAAAGCCAGGTTGAGATAGCCGGTAGAGCGTGCTGAAGCATAGCGGGAGTGATACCATCGGGTCCAGCCGATTTATACGGCTTGAAAGATTTAATCGCCCACTCTATTTTGTGCTCTGTTATTAAATTGGGTATGTCAATGTGGGTTTCTGGGAAGATGCTTCTGGATCTGTACGGGTTCGCATGTATTGCGGGATCGCTACAGCCAGGGAAGTGGGCTTCCATGAGTAGTGTCACTGTCTCCTGGCAAGTTTCCGTCCACGAGTTGTCTGAGCGTTTAAGGTAGCCCGGGGCCACCGGATCCTTTGATAGGATTTTGCGTAGTCGGGCCGCCTCGCTAGTGTTCTCAATGGATTCACAGAAAGATTGCCACGATTTCCTTTTAGCTCTTCTTAGGTCTCTAGTGTAGGAATTGAGAGCAGATCTGTAAGAGTCCCAGTCTGCCTCTTCCTTGCTTAACCTGGCCCTATTATGCAGACTTCTAACCTCAGTTCTCCTTGCTTTGAGATCGCTGTTCCACCATTTTTGTTTGGGTTTGCGACTCCTGGAGATGGGGCAGAACTTGCAGAAAGCCTTATTCATTTTCCCTGAGATGAAACCGACTGCACTGTCAATGGCTATACTGTCAGAAAGGTCATCCTTACATGGGTGAGAGATCTGAGTTTCTAGCCATCTAGTGTATTCAGTCCAGTTCGTTCTTTTTGGGTTTCTGAATGGTTCTGTGCGAGTAGTGTTCTCAAAATCAATGTTAAAGAGTATCCTAAAGTGATCTGAAAAAGAATCGATAGGAGATACCCTCCAGTTTCTAACTAATTCCCTATTTTTTCCTAGTGCAAAAGTGAGGTCGAGAATCTCTTCCCTGACTCTATTATGGAAAGTGGGATGGTCTCCCTTATTACATAATGTCAAGTCTGAAGTAAGGAGGTATTCAAAAATGGACTCACCTCTTCTATTGATGTCCTTGCTGCCCCATTGAATGTGGTGTGCGTTTGCGTCGCAGCCCAGCACCATAGAGATGTTCCTGGTGCTAGCGTATGTCGCTAGGTCCCGGACTGCCTTCGGTGGTGGGTCTGCTGCTTCATATGGCATATAGGACGAGGCCAAAATGATTGGGTGATCATTTGACTCCGCCCTTATAGCCACCGTGTCTCCGTCGCTGAATCTGTGAAGAAAAAGAAAATTTAGAGATTTCTTCACAAGAATGCAACTTCTTATCTTGTTACCTTCAGTGGAGTGAAACAGGTTAAACTGCTTCGCCCCTAGTCCTTGTACCCTATTGGCTATTAGCCAGGGTTCCTGGATTAGGGCTACGTCCACATCCTTCTCCTGCATGAAGATCAACAGATCTTCAGTGGCTGCTTTGCAGTGGTGCAAGTTAATTTGCACTGTCTGCAGCATCAGCGCTTTTACCCTCCCCATGCACCCTGACTTTCACTGCCCCGAGCCCAAATTTCAGTACCCCTGATCGACCCCTGATCAGATCTACTGAGGTTTTGTCCATGGCAAAGGTAAGTTCTTTACCGTTGCCATTGGAACCCTTTTTGGACTCGAGTAGTTTCCAGTCTTTCACGTTGGCCCAGTCATTCTGCTTTGCCAACAGTCCAACTATGGAGCTGTCCTCGTGCGCAGCAGGAGGTGGGATCCAAATTTTGGCTAGTCGGCGAAGCGGAAGTGCTGCGCGGGGTAGTACCTTGAGCTTGGCCCCCTCCCAGAGTTCTCCTATATTAGAGATGGTATGGGAGAGGAACTCAAGTGACTTCCCGTTGCTGCACCCGACGATCTTCACCCCCCTGGCCCACCCAGCACCGTCAAACTTATACTCCTCGGAGTCGCCGTTTTCGGTATTGGCCATCATCTTCTTGAGGATCTCGTTCTCCACAAGCAGCCATCTGTCCAGCGATATCCTACCGTCCGGATTTTGCTGGTCGATGATGGCTACCTGCAGGTCACTAGGCGCGCCTTCGAAACCAGGGGAAGGTCTGGGCCTTTTGGGTCCGTTTCCTCTGGTTTCATCCTCTGATCTTTGCCGTTTGGCCTGCAATCCTGAGGTTCCGGCGCGCTCCCCGGTGGAGACTCTGCCTGCCAGGTCTCGAGATGTCCCAGAAGGGGTTCTCGAGTGTCCGGCAAGCACAGCCTTATAAGATGGCTTCACCATGCACGGAGTAGGCGCGGAGATAGTCTTTATCTCTTCTTTCTTCGAATCGGATTTCCCCTTACGGTTCTTCCTGGACTTGGAAGTTTGTGAGGGGGGATCCGCTTTCCTGGGTGCAGTCTCTCCCTCGCCGTTCGCCTTGGGGGCAGTAGCTAAGGGAGGGATTGCGGGGGTTTGTGGGGCTCTGGGTTCGAGAGAAAGCCCAGCTTCCTTTCTCTCGAAGAGCTTCACAAGCCGTTGGTGCTTTTTTATCAATTTTTTGTCCCTGACTACCAGTGAAACTGGGTCACGGGCCATCATCCTTTTCAGGAAGCGCTTCGAGCTCCTATAGTTGGAGCGAGCTTTGATGGTCCCTGGGGACAACGGAGTTTTCACCTCTATTGCGGTGGTCTCCAATTTGGAGTCATCCAACAATTCGTCCTCTGTGTCGGTGCCGATACAGGTAGCGGTCGAGGGAGGATTTGAGTCCTCCTCAGTGCTGTCCAAGTAAAGGCGTCCGAGGAGAGGAATTGAATCGGAGGATTCCTCCGAAGGGGGGATTAACGGCACGGACGGAAGGCGATTTGCCGGACATGGGGCTATGAAGGCGCTGGGGTTGGACACGGACACGGACACTTTGGGGTTGGACTGAGATGAGGGCACGGACGGACTAGGGTTGGACGGGATGCTTGTTGCGACTGCAACAGACAGGACGGAGTCGGACAGGGGTTCGGACGTTGAGGTGTTTGGTTGCCTCGAAAGGCTAGGTTTGTTTGTATTTGGTTTCTTTTTATTGTTCTGCATGATTGGACCCACGAGTGGCGGAGAAAGGGTGGTCGATCTGCGCAGAGATCCGCATGCGCAGACAAGGCTTATTACATCCGGAGGGCGCCAGGTATCCGGATGGCTCCGTTTGCGACTGGGCTTTTTAATACTGGGCCCCCAGCCAGGCTGATTCTCGGTACGGGTCGCATGACGCCTTAATCCGGCCCAGACCTCAATCCGATGGTTGGAGGTCTGCAAATTGAGCGTCCAGCTATGGAACAGCTTTGTCCCCCCAACTGCAGCCTCCAACCTTGGCTAACTACCGTTCTTGCGAACACTGGAGCAGTTATTACCAGCTGGCACCCACGTGGAGGGTTTGGAAGAGGATTTTGCCGGCCTAAAAAAAGATATATATATTATGTCCACACCGGGATTCGAACCCACTACCTGAAGTTTTCCGGACCACCTCCTTAACCTCTGATCCAACTGAGTTCATAACAATTCAACTAATGGCTTCTAATACTAACACCTTTACATACCCCTATTCTTCCTTATTGATCTCAGCTTAGATAATAGTTCACCCCTAAAGACTCGGCTTTGTTCTATTTATATTCACCAGAGCAAGAGTTATTTATAGAACACTCACTCAATTACTGCAACAGCAGTGATGTGAAAACTGAACAAAAAAAAAACGGTTACTCGTATTGTGTAAATTATTTTTTATTAGCTTTATTATTATCTATTATTATTATCATTATTATTATCAATTATTATTATTATTATTATTATCATCATCATCATCATCATCATCATCATCATCATCATCATCATCATCATCATCATCATCATCATCATCATCATCATCATCATCATCATCATCATCATCATCATCATCATCATCATCATCATCATCATCATCATCATCATCATCATCATCATCATCATCATCATCATCATCATCATCATCATCATCATCATCATCATCATCATCATCATCATCATCATCATCATCATCATCATCATCATCATCATCATCATCATCATCATCATCATCATCATCATCATCATCATCATCATCATCATCATCATCATCATCATCATCATCATCATCATCATCATCATCATCATCATCATCATCATCATCATCATCATCATCATCATCATCATCATCATCATCATCATCATCATCATCATCATCATCATCATCATCATCATCATCATCATCATCATCATCATCATCATCATCATCATCATCATCATCATCATCATCATCATCATCATCATCATCATCATCATCATCATCATCATCATCATCATCATCATCATCATCATCATCATCATCATCATCATCATCATCATCATCATCATCATCATCATCATCATCATCATCATCATCATCATCATCATCATCATCATCATCATCATCATCATCATCATCATCATCATCATCATCATCATCATCATCATCATCATCATCATCATCATCATCATCATCATCATCATCATCATCATCATCATCATCATCATCATCATCATCATCATCATCATCATCATCATCATCATCATCATCATCATCATCATCATCATCATCATCATCATCATCACATCATCATCATCATCATCATCATCATCATCATCATCATCATCATCATCATCATCATCATCATCATCATCATCATCATCATCATCATCATCATCATCATCATCATCATCATCATCATCATCATCATCATCATCATCATCATCATCATCATCATCATCATCATCATCATCATCATCATCATCATCATCATCATCATCATCATCATCATCATCATCATCATCATCATCATCATCATCATCATCATCATCATCATCATCATCATCATCATCATCATCATCATCATCATCATCATCATCATCATCATCATCATCATCATCATCATCATCATCATCATCATCATCATCATCATCATCATCATCATCATCATCATCATCATCATCATCATCATCATCATCATCATCATCATCATCATCATCATCATCATCATCATCATCATCATCATCATCATCATCATCATCATCATCATCATCATCATCATCATCATCATCATCATCATCATCATCATCATCATCATCATCATCATCATCATCATCATCATCATCATCATCATCATCATCATCATCATCATCATCATCATCATCATCATCATCATCATCATCATCATCATCATCATCATCATCATCAT